>WSUE01000300.1:0-42775 GCA_019633535.1 Tulasnella sp. JGI-2019a
CAATGCTAACTTCCTATCCAATTAGCAGCTCCTATTGCTGTGTGGTGAACAATTGCTGAGTGGTTAAACTCTTAGGGGGTGCTTCTTGATGTGTGGGAACTGGGCTTTGCCTGGACACTTGCTTCTTGGCACACACATAGAACTTGAACATTACTCTGGCTAATGGTGACTTCCTCTCTATGCACATAGATATTTGGGCATGTTGAAATGTTGGCTTTTCAAGATGCACAGGTGGAATGAACAAACATAACAAATGCTGGCTTGGGGCTTGGTGTGTTTTGCAAGGTTGAATGTAAACCAGTGGGCACTTAACTGGTGTGAAGTTGCATAGGGCAAATATAGGTGATGAGGGCAAATACAATATGACACACATATTCCCATTGATGATCCAAGAATGGATCTGAGGGAGCAGAACAAATGTGGCAAATGACAGGTCTGTTTTAACCAGACCACATATGGCAAGCCATGGATCTGAGCTATTGGCCTGGTTATAAAGGATGATATCTCCATTTGGACAGACAGAGATACAGGTAGAGTCAGATATGGAGTAAGGTACATTTATGACCTCTCCAATCAATGCACCTATGCTAACATCCCATAGATGCAAAGTGTTGTCAAGGGACCCAGAGACAACAGTCTTTCCATCAAGAAATATGGTTAGGCAGGCAACTGAGTTGATATCTAAAACTTCTCCAATAGATATTTCCATGCTGGTGTCCCTTAGACATATGGTGTTGTCCTTGGACCCAGAGACAATGGTCTTTCCATTGGGAGATACATATGGTGAGGCAGCTGGCCTCTTTAGTATGGTTTGTCAGAGCCTCTCTGATAGGTGCTCTAGTGCTAGCATCCCACAGACACACAGTTCTGTCATAGGACCCAGAGACAATGGTTGTTCCATCAGGAGATATAGCTAGGCATCTGACATTGTAGGCATGGCCTCTCAGAGCTTCTCTAATAGGCAACCCAGTGCTAGCATCCCACAGATTCACGGTGTTGTCATCTGATCCGGAGACAATGGTCTTTCCATTGGGAGATATAGCTAGGCATCTGACATTGTGGGCATGGCCTCTCGGGGCTTCTCGAATAGGCAACCCTGTACTAGCATCCCACAGACGCACGGTCCTGTCAATGGACCCGGAGACAATGGTCTTTTCGTTAGGAGATATAGCTAGACAGGTGACATGGTGGGTATAGCATGTAAGAGCTTCTCCAATAGGTGCTCCAGTACTAGCATCCCGCAGACGCACGGTGCTGTCAATGGACTCCGAGTCAACGGTCGTGCCGTCAGGAGACATGGCTATGCATTTGATCATACTGAAGTGTTCGGTGGCAGTCCATAGTGTCCACGGCCAATGCTTCATGAGACCTTGAATCACCCTTGGACCATTCCTAACCGAATTGCCATATATCTGAGATAGAGTGGTCTGACTTTGTGTGAACGCTAAGGCGGAGTAAACGTGGGCGGAATTAGCAGTGATCGGGTCCCTGAATTTCTGTACAAAGCGTTGAACATCGTAGAATAAGGCCACGGTCAAGCCACAAAACTCTGATGACTTTGTGCTGATCGATGGAGATCCCCTGATGCTGGGTGAAGGATCCCAGCGACGAAGCTGTTCACATTCTTGAGATTCTGGAGGGGAAGGGCACCTGAGGTCGCTTGTGCTGAGCGCACTGAGATCAATGCCACGTCTGAATGTAGGATCAGACGCCCAAAGAAGTCGATGAGATACGATGGGGGTTGCGATGGGGGTGAGTTCTGCTGTGGCTTGGACTATACATTCGAAGTGTCAGTTCCAGCGGAAACACGAAAGTACACAGGTCACACCTTGAACCATAATTCCATCAAACTGACCATGCCGACGGCGTCATTGGTCCGCCCCATCAAACCCAACACCTCTAACCATGTCATCAAGCTAACCTTGGCGAATATCTTCACCGAGTCCTCAACATCCCCACTATTTATTGGCGCCTGCGAGACATGTGCGGCCACATGCATACAAGCATACCGCAAACCCGGCGGCATATGCTTTTGCATCTGCTCGTCAAAATCTTCGACCTCTGAATTCAGAGGCGAAGGGTCGAGATCACAAATGTTGGGCTTCAGGTCACGCATCCCGTGGAAACACCTGATGGCCATCCGTTCGTGTTCTTTGGTAACATTGATTCGAAAGCGGGGGTCACATCGGGACGAGTCAGTTAAGTAGTCGATGCAAGAGGCGTGAATGAATCGGATGGGCTGGTCGTTTGGCGCAGGGTTAAAGGTGTCCACACCAGGAACAATGAATACAGCTTGCAAGTACCTCAGTACCTTCATGCGTAAGCGTTCCGAGAGCTCCGGTTGCTCGGAGCGTTTAGAACAGAGTAAGGAGGCGAGGGTATACGTATTCAAGGGCTCTTCCGCAACAACGAGCGCACCGAGTACGCTTCGGAACAGAGTGAGGATGTCGTCTTCGATCGTCTCAGGGCACACCCGGTTCATGACCTGCCTGTAGATGTCGTCCGGATGCACCGGGCCTCCAAAGGATAGCAGGCGTCCCAGCTGCTTTTCGGGGTCGCGACCGACGTTGCGATCTGCGAGTGCTCGAGCCGTTGTGGTCGCGTAGATGAATAAGCCCTGCGATTTCCGTGCGAGAGCTAGGCATCTCTCCTCCCCCAACCACTCTACAACATACTCTTTTAGCAACGGCCCCGCCATCACAGGTAACTCTTCCTTGAAATACGCCTCGATGTCTCTCTCCACAGACGTCATATTCTTTTGTCCAAGATTATAGCTCTCCAGTCATGACCCTATCGGCTCATTCACGTAATAATACTGTAGGTGTGGTTCAGCGCAGCTCGTGATGAAGAACTTGGTCATGGCGGGAAGGTTGGCGAGGCCTTTGTCGACGAGCCGAAGGAGCGAAGAGGCAAAGTCCGGGTCGCACTCATCAGGAGCGTCCAAGACAATGACGAGTACCGGGGACGTCATATCGAGGCTTTCCAATGGCTCCTGTATCAACTTCCCGAATTGGTAATCTGCTGTCCTGTGTGCCATGTCCCGTTCCTTCGCGATGGCCGACGCGATCTCGGGGCGCAATCTCCCTTCCTGCTACGATGCAATATGTCGGGCAAGCGCCAGGATCGTGCCGTTGTTTCGAGCTTGTTCGTCCCGCGTGAAGTGAAATCGTCCTCCCAGGTGCTCTAACTCATGCTGTCGATTGGCTATACTCGCTGCGATGGACGAGTTCTACCAGCCGCGCCAAGGAGAGAGATGCAGATTCTGCTACAATCCGACGGTCTCTCTACCCATTTCGTGATCCTTTCGAATAGATCGATACGTGTGCCGTCCATGCATGGTCGCTTCTTGGCTGCACCGTGCCCGAGCAGTTCGACGAGCCGATCGATATCTAATTCAACGATGAGTCAAGGATAGTCAGTATAAAGGTGAGGAAAACACAAACTTGCATCTTAAGGAGACAGGTGTATTAGAACACGACATCATATGTATAGTTGCGTCGTACACACCTGCTATTTTGAATTATGAGGTATTGTTGCTGACTCATGAGGTACTGCTGTTGGATGATGGAGCGTTGGTTGTCCTAATAATCATAAAAAGGCGGGTTAATGACTGCAAGAATTTGATGCGCAGAAGGGTATTTGCCTCTTGCTTCTGAAACATGAGACGTTGCTCTTGACTAATAAGATCAACCTCGCGCCCCGTAGCCATGACAGTCTCGAGCTGAAATGAACCAAGGGGTATGTTATTCGGGGCATTAGAGAAACCAAACCATCTGTAGCTCGCCTGAAGCTGATGTGTCGCCTCGCCCACGCCCTTCTTCATCTCAGCTAATTTAGAGCTGTCGCTCGCGTAGGTGAACACCCTCTTGAGAAGTCTGCGCGACATAAGAGCTTGCATTTCCTATTTGATTTTCTCTAGTATCCTGTATAACATATATATGAACAACAATATGCATCAAGTGAAGTTTCGACTTACCCTTTGAGTTCGTCAATCCGCGATATCAACACCGGGTTCTCGCCCAGCGAATCTTGCCGTTTGGTTTGGAATTGGCGCATAACCACTATGGTCAGATCTGCAATATAGAATGAGGTCCGGGATAGCCGTGACAGCAGGCTTGGACGGCTCTGGAATTGGTGCGGCGTTGAGACCAGATGATAGGAGTTTTACTCCCACTTTAACGCCGTCCATTGGGACGACGGTGGAGGGATGTTGAAAAGGGGGGAGATACGAATCACTTGTCGGAAGCAGTCAAGGGCAACTCTGCATCAAGGCAACAGACAGGCCGCGTGCGAGTTGAGGCTGAAGTCAGCCGCATCATTAATGTGTCGATCAGGGACAACACGTACCCTGAGTGTTTGATATACAAAAAGGACTTTGGAACCATTAACCTATCAAGTCTCAAAGGCGACCCCAAGTAAGTCAAAATATTAGAACCAGGGGCTGGTGGACGCCGCCGCTACGGTCATTTAAATATGATAGTGGACTCTGCCGTGCTCACTCTTGATACCATTATCAGAACATCGCCGAGAATGCGACCGTCTCTCGTTTCTATTTCCACCGTCGACCATGTACTGTAGGTTGGCCGCATATAAGCCAAGGAATTAAAGGGTAAATTAGGCCAGATGTTAATAAGGTCTGATAGATGCTCCCCCACGTCCCCCCCACACACACCTCCATGTCACACGCGAACCCACACCTCTCGGCTCTCATAACCCACCCATCCCGCCAGCCGAGCTAAACAAACCTTCGCCATATTTGTCGTCCTCATATTCAGACTTTCCTCTCTCTCTCACCTGTCCTACACACGTGTTCTCATCCCGATCCTTGTTGTTGTCCGTCGTAAGCCTATATGGCACAGATACGGACATTGATATGATTACATCATCATCATCAAGGTCTGATAGACTATTGCATTGAATCTCCCCTCCTACACGAGGTGCTGACTGAGGTTTGATTCTGAATTGACGGGATTGTCCGCCAGCAGAATATTGCGACTATACGAGCAAAATTCCCTGGCATATTCCTCCACGTGATGATACGAACAATACCTTCTCACCATATTTCTGTCTCGTGGGAATCAGGCTAGGCAATCCTTTGTAAGACCATCTGAGGCTTGATATTAGGAAAATAATACAACAAAAGCTGTTTTAAGGTGTTTCGCCTAAGATTACATTAACAGAGGCCCAGGGGCCATCAATTGAATGTCCCAGTCGGCCACAACGGATATCACCTAGCATATACTCGGCGCGACGTGGATCACAGAGTAGGCCAATATCATCCAAGTTCACATTACGACATGATCGCGAAAACACTTCAGATAGTCTTTTTGATCGCCTCCCAATCGGCAATGACAGTCGACACCCGAGCACGTACTGAAGCGAGACACTCCAAGCACATACGCCGTCGTCGTACCACAGTAGCGAAGATGTTCCGCAACTCATCCTCTGAGACGCACTGCGGCATCGGCAGCACGATGATGTTCGCAACCGCGACCTCCCACGCTTGCACGATCTGCATCGCATCCTCTGGCGAACACGTCGATAGCGGGCGGTGGGCCGCGGGAGGCTTCTCGATCACTCTCTTCAACGCGTCTTTCCTTCCTGGTGTATAGTAAAAGGATCGAGGGTCGGCCGCCAATTTGGGGATGAGGGAGAAAACCAATCTCAAGCTTACCGAGATGCAAGAAGAAAAGTCGACGAAGATAAAGAGGCCCCTTGTTGATAGGAAGATAAAAGAAAAATTCTAATCAGTGAAGAGTGACCCGCTTTGGCATAGAGTTCGAGTTGAATATATACCATCGTCAATGCATCGCCTTCTGTGACTCCCGTCAGTGAATGTTTCAAGGTATATGGACTGATCCGCACGCATATCGCCTCCATCGCGTGACCAGCGGCGATCGCATAGGCTCGTAGAGGTTGGGTCTGAGCGTGATGCAGCAATACGGTCCATATTTCGGCCGCCTCGTCCGGAGCCGGGATCCCATACTTTTCGAGCGCACGAAGGGATAATTCTATGGTATCAAGGTCTGGTGCAAATCGCTGGGATGACCTGTGGAAGACGGGAAAAGCATGCGCAACTAGTTTTCATCAAAGGTGTGGTAGACAGCACATAGTATGAAATCTCACAGGCCGTAGACGATATGCAGCATCAAGTTGATCACCGACGACACTTCGGAGAGCGCAAAGGTGGGTAAATTTGATCGTGTGCCGCCGGAGCTAGAGTTGGAGCTGAGTTCGGATGAATTTGTCAATTCCTGTGCCAACGAGATCAAGTTTCCGAAGGAGTTGGTGGACCGAGAGAGGACGCTCGAACGGTGACAGTAGAAGAAGACAGCATCACTAAGAGGAGCACAAATGAGCGCTCTTCTGTCAAGATCATCTAAACCGTACCTGGAGAATAAGATTGTATCCGGCGCCCTTCCATTTGTACCTGGTTGGATGGCGGCGGGGAAAAACGTAGTCGATACTTCAATGACGACCCCATCAGCTACGGTTGATTTCTGGATGACCTGAGTGAAAGAGAATGAGCAAGAAGTCCTTACGAATCCAGTTCTGAGCCGGCCTCACCGCTTGCATGTTAAACTCCTCCAGAGGTCAGTGGGCTTCCAGGTGTTCGGGATAGGTGATCCAGCTTGCCCCCAGTCAGGTTATCAACGGCGAGAAAACACCGCACTGCAGTATAATGGCACTGGGGAGTGTGATTGGTCACGATACTCGGGATAGAGAGCTCCATTTATATGCCCAGTTGAGGATAAAGGGCTGAGTCAGACTTCTCCCCGCAGAAACGACCAGAATATCCTGGATGCTGTGGGTGCTCGTAACGAAAGCCTGATCCAAGTGGTTGAGAGGACAGTCTTTAACCCTTACTCGCAAGGGCGACCTGTGGACGTGCTGTAGCAAGCCTGACCTCGGAGGCACTAAGATAAGTCGATAGGAGCATCTGTCCATATAGCTACAGTATTGCCTCCGTTGATAGATAGGTGCTCAGAACTGACCATAGTGTGCGAACAATGACGGGAGTGCGTCGGTGAGATGATGTGAGTCCCCGCCTGGGCATTCTACCATAATGTCACACACGGGCCGCAAGGCGACTACGGATTATGAGATCCAGGCCAGGAAAGTTAACTTTCAACTTTGAGGGCTTCTACTCGTGAAAGCTCTCGCTGTCACCGTGGTGCAGGTGCGTGGTCGAGGGTAGCGTTGGGTTCAAGACAATTCGATGTTAATAGAGTCCAGTTGGGCTATCCGTGCACCAGGAACGAGATCCGAATATGTCAGACGTTGGGGGCCAGATGGGCTGTGACAAGGAACAAACGGCGGACATCCTCTCGGTCAGTCCAAGCTTGGCCCAGTAACCCATCAGGTGGATGTGATAAGCTTACATACCCTTCAGGACTTTAGTCAGTATTAATAGAATCTGACGCCCACGGGCGGGTTCGTCAATTGCGGTCCGGTTCCTATTCAAATCGGTCTGCCACGATAAACGCTACGTCAAACTCTCGTAAGCATGGTCTACCACCGGTAGGGTGGGTGGGCCTTAGGGCTGTCAAAGAGAGAGCCAGGGGAATGGTTAGCTGCCATATTTCGCTTTGTCATAATGTCGAATGCTCCTACGGTTTGACGCTGGCAGTCCATGGGCAGGAAAAATCCCCTTCGACACCATTCATCAACTAGTAGCTTGGGAGACTTCTGTGGTCGGAGTAAACGTATATAACGGGGCCGATACGTATGCGGATATTGTGACACCAACTCATGAAACCCTGTTTTCTGTGTTCATACCATTACCGCACCTTGGGCACGTGCGTCCTCTTCTCTTTCCTTCTTTCTCAACTCTCGCATTCAGTCCCTTCATCTAATTACATGCACATTCGTGCTCGTATATACTGAATTCCACGGTGCAACGCGACAACCCTGGTAACACGACAACCCACCATTCCTCCCTCATTTCTGAGTCTCCTCGTCTGAAATTTTTTACATACCTTCTTCAAACCTTTATGTATATGCATCGCGAATATGGAATGAATTAGTGAAGAAATAGCGCTGATAGGAAGGATGCTAACTAGTGTGTCCTCTCCCCTGACAGTGATCAACATTTGACCTTTACTACATCACACCAAAAGAGTGCCATTTGCCTAAACACATTCCAAACACTCTTGCAGGTAAGTTTAAGTGAGGAATAGAGCCCGTTAATTGTTTTTCAGCTCGGAAAATGCTTTCACCGGACCTGTGTTGCTTGCAAAGCTAAGCGTCCCACTGATCCATCCATTTCATGCATCGTAATTATCTCCCTCGGATCTGTCAGGCTATGTATACAGCGTTAAAGGTGAGATTGGTTACACATGTCCCAATGGGCGCGAAATGAATTTTTGATCAAGTACAAGTGGATATCAACTCAGAAGAAAACATCTTTTGCACCCCCGCCTTTCATCGGTAAGAATCTCGCCCACAACCCCGTAGATATCGAATATCTTTCTCGACTCTTGTGAAGAGACTATTAGGCTTTCTTAAAATCATTTTGTCTAAATTTTGGAGGGTCTGTGTGGTCTGGGGGAGGGTCAGGGGCGGGCAAGGATGGCTTGTCGCGTTTCCAGGTTTGTCGCACTCCTCCACACTGGATCGGCCCTCCTGATGTTTACACAGATCGGTTTGATGCAAAATTTCCTGGAGGCCTCCTCAACGTATGCAGCCATGCCCATGTAAATTTACAGGTTAGAAATTAGATGAGAAGGCTTGATGTAGGCTTGACGCGCGGTAGCTGTCGCGTTAGCCCAAGAAATTCAGTACATAATATATAGCCAGGTTTCTCAATTTGCAACCTGAGCGAACCCTTCGTTGTCCTCAAAGGGGGATCGTGACTCAAGGGTGTAATTCAGGGAGTGAAGGATATTCAAATACATAGTAAGCACTACGGGATCCGGGTTGCAGTAGTATCGGACAGCTAGATGATCATTGGGACTTGCGTTGAATCGGAAACTGACTGGTTCCCACATATTTTGTCAATTTTTTTTATGGTATTGAACCCTAGGGCACTACCTGCTGGAGACTTGTCACTTGGTCCGCCTATAACACCAGCAAAGTCGATTTATAAGGAGTCAATTGCATTCGGTCTTATTTTGCATCTACGGTATACATTCAACTTTCGCTGCTTCTCAGCATCCCTCTTGCACCGCAACGGTGTAAGTGTACTTCGGGATTGACTTGACGATGTTTCTTTTGTGTTGATGTACCCCTTTTTCTTTTCTTACGCACTTCTTAGCGTGAATAAGTGGCGAGAGCGAAAGGACCAGGATGTGGCTGTGATCCTAGTTCTCTCCCGCTCGCAAACGGGACAGTCGGTGTCAATGTATGCCTCGTTTGATTTGATTCCCCTTTGGATCAAGGCTTGAATTTTGCCCTTTGAATGCTCACCACTGTACAATTGCACATGCATGTAAAATATGAAGGGGAGCGTCATTTTCCCATTGTGTCAGTTGAGTTGCGTTGTCTTGTTACCGCAGCCGCAGTCCCGATTGAACTATTTGCCATGCCAAGACTTTTCGAATTCAAGCGTGTGTGAGAAAGGGGCAATTCGCTAAAGAAGATTTGTCCAGTGTTCGCAATTTCCCCTTTGTCGCTTGGAGACGAGGTGCGGGGGACGGGGCTTGGCAAAAGTGTGTCTGCATGGCGATTACCGGGCTTACAAACTTTTTCGCCCCATGCCGGAGCCAAGCCCATCCCAAGGTTTATTAGATGCCACGCACAGTTTCACCTCGCATCATCCTCCCCCCCTTCTTCCCTCCCCTTCCCCCCCTCTTAACCTCGCTCTCCCTTTCCCTTCCATTCTTTCCCTGAATCACTTTGTCCTTGACAGCCAGGAGCTCATCGCATCATCATCGTCATCCAGCCCACACGCATTACATAACAATCATTTCCTCTTGGTAAAGTACGTCCAGATGGATATTGATGGAACGCCTCTAATCCTTTCCTTTTCATCAAAGATGGTTCGATCACTCATTACTCTCTGCATCGCTGCTCTCTACGTCTCTTCCGTCGTTACATCATCCCAGCCCCACCGCCACTCACGGAAACTCGCCAACCGTCGCGCCATCGCCGCCAGGTCCAAGCAATGCGATAGCGGATCAACGGATACAACAACGGCCGTCGTCGCTGCGACCACTCCATCCAACAGCACAGCTTCCGCCACTGATGGCGCGGATAGTCCCGATAGCCCCGACTCCCCGGACAGCCCTGATACACCCGATAGCCCCGATACTCCGGACACTCCCGATACCGGATCGTCCGACAACAAGACCAGCTCAAGCTCCGGAGCCGGTGGTTCTGTCAGCTCGTCCAACAATAAGACCACCTCCAGCTCCGGTGGCGGTGGTTCCGTCAGCTCCAGCCTTGCTGGCCTCTTCCCCACCGACGGTAATATCATCGCCGGATGGACACTCATGGAGGGCGCTTCCGTCAAGAACGTCAAGAACCACGGGCCTTACCAGGACAACACTTTGACCATGCTCAAGGACATGAAGGCCCTGCAGCATCCTATCGTCACTCTGGAAAGCAAGAAGGCTATGAAGGTTCACTTCCCTAAGGGTACGTCCCGAATTCCCCTTTCCTCTGCTTTTAGGCTCCGCGTACTGACAGAACTTACACCCACTACATAGGCGCTTACGATTTGAAGACGTCACCAGCTTCCATCGCAGGCGGCTTCTCCTTCTTCTCACCCGGTCCTGTGGGCGTTGACTTTGACATCGTCAAGCTCAAAGCTAGGGAGATCTCCTTCGGCTACAACATCCATTTCACCGAGGGTTTCAAGTTCAACATGGGCGGAAAGTTGCCTGGTCTCTGTGAGTCTACCTCAACCCTTTCGTCATAAGCCTCCCCAAACTCACATCCGTTTTGCTTTTTTCAACCAGTTGGTGGAACGAGCTGGGATGTCGGATCTGGTTGCTCCGGCGGACATCACAACGCTGAATGCTTCTCGACGCGCATGATGTTCCGTCCGAACGGAGGAGGCGAGCTCTACCTCTACATCCCCCCGGATTCCAACAGGAAGAACCTCTGCGGTTCCACCGGCACGGGCAAATGCATCGGTCCCATCAACGGCATCACCTACGGCGCATCCGTCGGCACAGGCAACTTCAAGTTCAAGACCGGTCAATGGCAAGCGCTCAGGGAGGTCATCCACCTCAACACTCCTGGTCAGAAGGACGGATGGGCCGCGGTATACGTCGATGGCGCGTCAACCCCTTCGATCAAGATTGAGAACATTGTGTTTGGGGATAGTCCGAATACGTACTTCCGTGGACAGCAGGTACAATCCTTCTTTGGTGGACATGAACCTGTCTGGGCGTCGCCTCAAGATCAAGACATCCATTTCGCGGACTTTACCCTCGTCGTCACCGAGACGTTTTGATTCCCTCTCTACCTCTTCCGGCATCGCTCCTCCTCCTCCTTCCTCAGCAGGCTGAATCCCTCACACTCGGCTTGCTGTTTTTCTTGGGTTTCTGATATGCTTATTCGCCCTTTTCGTCTTTTTGGTGCCAGGACACCAGGGATTCCTTTTTTCTCTCCGTCTTATTGCCCCAGGTTTATGGCTGTAGATGCATCGCTGTGTGATATGTCTTCTTTTGCTATTTGGGTAGTAGGAATATTTGAATATCCTGTGGATTTTCTATGCGTTGAACCATAGTGCATCTGTCCGACGTCCCCCTGCACGTGCCCTCGCCTCTGACTATCATTTCCGCCATATTTTACCCTTAATATTGGCGCACACACCAACTTTAAGCTTTTTCGGTCCTTGATAAAGTTCCCTGCGCTGCGCTAGTTGCTTCCCGACAACGGCGATTGTTTCTGGTTAGGCGTGCTTTTAGGGTTAGGAGTGAGAAAGCGATACTTAGTCAACGTACGAAGACTCCGTCATACTCAGGTTAGACCCTAATGTTTTAGCCCACCAGGACTTAAACGGGTTGTTACAATGAGCAACCCGCTGTTTCTCCTTACACACGTTGGTGGGTAGGTCTTTTCTCCTGTTGCCTTCTTCTCGTTATCCCAAAGCTCTAGAGCGAAGTAAAGCATCACAATCTTACGAGGGGCATGTTGATATGAAAGTGGCATCATAAGCATAGGTGGTTCTATAACATTCACTGGGTGCATGTAAATTGATATGGCGACCGTTGTTCCTTCAGCTACTCCGAGGGTGAGCCAGAGACTGTCAAAACGCTGAAATTGGGGACCGCTACAATGTAATATACGATGGCACGGGCGATATGTACAAATTGAGTTGCACATAGGCTAGTGACCATGCCCAGTATACTGTGCGGGCCAACCCACGTGCCCAGGCAGAATGTAGGGCACCCCACCAGCAAAGTAGATCACCTGAGGGATACTCCTAGATCATCGACAGCAAGGTGGGGTGGCCGTTGTCAATGCATCCCGGGAAATTATCTGGGCGTTTTTGAGTTGTCAAGGTGGAAGATAAAGCTCATGCATGCTGCCCGTAGGCTATTTCATCTCATCCTTGTGTGTCAACGCCGCTTGCGTGCCTAGAAGCGTCACGCGCTTTAATTAATTTCAAAGTGCTGTGCTGGAGGGATTGGGATACCGGTGAACCTAAAACTATTTTTAAAGAAATACAAGTATTCGGCTGAATTCAAACTCAAACGTAACCATGCTTGCTCGACGGTGAGAATCCGCCGAGTTCCAATAAAATAACTAGCTTATGGATACAAACAAGAATGCGGCGTGTATTGTTCTGGTATGTATCCAAGACCGTGTTCTATAATTTCGGAACCAGGAAACTAGCGTAAGTACACACGCAATCAACCTGGGGTTAAGAAGACTTACTCGGTTCTTAATAGTACCCCATAGTTCGTTGTGAAATGTAGCTTAACCTTTCGTACAAGTACAAACTTGCATTTTTTTTTTAAACCCAAAAGAGCCTACAAGAATAAAGAATAAATGGAAATAAATCCAAAGCACAAAATGGGAAGGGAGGTACCAGAAGAACACGACTCACCCTGTTTTTCTTACAGTTGATTCAGATCGTTCTCTTGATCCCATCCCAATCCTTGATCACATCCGCGACTCGCGTTCGCACATCTTCAAAGCACGCAGGACACATGCGTGGGTGCACGACCGCGGCCAACGTATCTCGCAATTCCTCCGTCGAGATGTTCTGTGCCATCGGATGAACGAGGATGCTCGCGACCGCAAGCTCCCATCGAGACACCACTTCCGCCGCATCATCCGCCGAGCACGTCGCGATCGGGCGGTGGCTTGTGGGTGGCCTCTCAATCACCCTTTTAAGCGCTTGAGCTCTCCCTGAAAGCGTCCGAATCAAACCTTTGTCAGCAATTTCAATACGAAAACGTCAAAGAAGGGCTCCAACGATTTTACCCATGTGAAGAAAAAATAATTTTCTGAGGTATACTGGTCCCTGGTAGATTTATAATAGCCATGCTGCGTTAAGGGGAGTGCGTCGACGTTGTCGATCGTGAGAGCGGGCGGAACATACCATGGTCAAGGCATCACCTTCGGTCACCGTCGCCAGTGATACGCCCAACGTATGTTGGCTGATCTCGGTGCATAAGGACTCCATATTGTGGCTGGCTGCGATTGAGTATGCTCGTATCGGCTCGATTTCAGCGTGGTGGAGCACCACGGTCCAAAGCTCCGAGGACTCGTCTGTCACAGCGATGCCATACCTATCCATCGCAATGAGCGCTTCGGCCATGATGGCGAGAGTCGGCGCGAATCTGCGGTATGGCCTATTTGAATTGGATAAATGAGTAGAATGAGACCGCACCGCTCAGCATGTCTTTGAATTCACGGACTGATCCCGCACGTGCACTTACAGGCCGTATATTACATGTAGCATCACATTTATCACAGGACCAGTCTCTTGCAGAGTTTGCGTTGGTAAAGAAAGCAAAGAGTGGTGTGGTTCATGGTTGGTTGAGGCGGAGCGCGAGGATTCAGATGATCTAGAGGGCGGGGACGCAAGCAAGTTCCCGAACAAGTTCGAAGACGATGAAAGGAGGCGCTCTCGATGACAATAGAAGAAGACAGAGTCGCTGGATGCCAAAATTTGTGAATATCTGAAACTTTCGAAAGGTTCAGAAATCATACCTGGAAACCAAGATTAAGTCTGGTCGCCTGTGGTTCACACCGGGCAGAATAGCAGTGGGAAAGAAGCTAGTCGCCACTTCAATTATGACTCCATCAGACCCCGTCAAGGACTGCTGAAAGGTACGGTACGATAGTGAAGGCCAGACCAATAATGGCGTAAATAGGCTGCCTTGGACCAACCTGCAGCGATGTCATACCGACTTGTCAAGAGTAGAGAGACGTGGTGTGGTTCCAAAAGTGGGTAGATCAATCGCAGTCAGATCGCCACCAGGAAGGGCACTGGTTGGTAGCGAATAAGGACTGCTCTACCAGAGATAATCCTAGGTCAGGGTCACTACAGAGGCTTGACGCAATGAGACGTAGTAGAAGGAACTAGAACGCCAGATGTCGCTTTGACCGTTGGACCGAGCAAGTATCTGGATCAGTGGGAGGTTAATTCCTACCCTCCCAAAAGTCAATCGATGAAAAGAGTACAATCAACGGTAGTGGGACCTGTTGTAGGGAATGGTCTCCTGCACACTGCTCATTGTGGCGCGGACGTTGTCTAAAGCGACTTGGCCGTTGTGTGCGAATAGTGACGAAATATTCTACGTCAGACCGCATGAGGTGCCATTCGCGTGGGCGTGGGACAACTGGTTGACCACTCCTAGTGTGGTTCCTTCGTATCGACGACAATGGCCTTCACACTTCATCGAATGCCTGTGGATACGCGATAAAAATACTGCGCAACTCGACTCTTCCGGCGTCTTTGAAGGGATATAGCCTCAGGAGTGAGATCTGGTCCCACATGCCCATCGCGTTGGACTCCGCCGGAATTTGGTTGATGAACCTTGTGTCGAACGTCTCGCAAACCCCACTGTGGCATGTACATTCTGTCCACAATCTATTGGAAGGAGGGTGACTACTCTGCTTTCGGGGGTAACCGCCTCGCCTTTTGCTCCGCGTGTCCTGCTTCCACACATGACAGAAATGACCACAACATTAGGCCTTCGGCTACTATATGCTGTTCAAACACAGCTACCACACGGCCTCAGCTTTCCTTCTGCTTACGCCACCCTATTCGTTTTTCACTCGATAAAATTCTGACGCGACTCGCCAACATAATGCGTGTACCAGTCTGACGCCTCGGAGGAAACAGCAACATGCGGAGAACGCCGCTTAAAAAATGTCTTCTTTTCTATCTTGCTAGGATTAATCTCTATGGGTCGTCCTGGAACGGGCCCACTTTGAACTCCAATATTCTCCCAACAAGACTACGTAGCCCATATCTATAGCGGTTTCCGGCGGGGTTAGCAACACCGAGGGTTCCGGGACTTTGGTAGCATGCTCCGCTTCGTCTAGAATCGCGCCTGCATTCGTCGGGTCCAGACTGAATCTTCCAAGAAATGCCACGCCGCATACCCTGCACCTAAACCATTCTAATCCCCGGCTGACTGCTTGCATGCATGACAGTGAATTATGACGCCGTGTAATCGGTAAACGCCAAAAGCCCACTTGCTATCGCCTTGAGCACCCCGTTCAATGATCGGAAGGCCTGTGTTCCACCAGGCGATGCGTCGTCGCTGAGTGTAAATCACATGGCACTCCGATCGCCGCCAAGCGTCGCTACTTCTGACCGGATCGGGGAGGAGATCAGAGCTCGATTGCCATCAGTGGTACGGGAACAAGAAGGAGCGGACAGGTTGCCGGTCCAGATTGCATCTTCTTGCCACCGGCAAGTGTTCCGTGCGTAGAAGCGCAGGGGGCAGGGGGCAGTTCCCTTCTTATACTGCAATGCAAAGACTATACACTTCGTCTCTATCCCTCTTTTTACGTCACTCATGGACCTGGTCGCTGTAAGGCACTTCACCCTCCTACTTGCCCGATACGAACTTATCTCTGTTCTCGAAGCCTCCCCCTCAGAGTTATATTCAGCAAGTCATGGTCTCTACCGCTTTCCTACCAAACACCGGGCACCCGGGAATCACCGAATCGCGGGCAGACGCGATAGTTTTCTCCAAGTAAGCAGGGCCCAGTATCTTCTAGCGCGCCGCGTGTCCTTTTATCTGACGCAAAACGTACGCAGCGACGGCATTTCGTTTTACATTCACAAGGATATCATCTTGTCTCGTTCCCGGAACTGGTTCTCCAACCTTATCCCGTCTCCTCAGTCTGGTGATAGGTTATTCGTTCCCTACACCGAGGAATCGCCTTCACCTCAACAAATACCAATAAATGGGTCACAGTCTCCTCCCGCCTACCTGAATGAACCACGCCACCGCCCAGAATGGGACCAGACACCATTCCTCCTTAGCTTTTCTGTCCCAGAACCTTCTGCCATCCTCAACATTATGCTACACATCATATATCGAAAGTCAGCCCGCTGGTTTGACTCCATTCTTCGGTCCCTACTCACACTTATGTTCCAATTTTGTGGTGCAGGCCTTGTCGACAATACGGTCCGACTGTCAAAGATATCGGTCAGGCTCTGCAATGTCTACCTCGCTATGGTATCGACGTCGCTAGCACCGCAGGCTCGGACGTCTGGGAAATCCTCATGTGTTACGCCCCTACGGATCCTTTCCAAGTATTCGCTATCGGGGCCTCTCACAATATGGAAGTCTTCTGCGTCACCTGCAGCGAATATACCATCCCTTTCCCATCCAGCTCCATAACAGAAGCTCAGGCTATCTTGATGGGACCGATTTATCTACGCCGACTCCTCTTGCTATCCACGAGTAAGCCTAGCATATCAAACCTACTGCGCTTATGATAGTGACGTCATTTAAAGGTAGACGACAGGCAATCATCAGGATATGTAGCACACCACCTCCTCAGCATCAGCTATCGGCCAAATGCACCCGCGACTCGCAACTGTCGATTCGTAAAGCTTGGGATAGTGCTACAGGGATTATAATGACGGATCATCTGCCGCAAAATATGTCGACAGAGGCACTGACGTCGGTGTATAGAGTTCTCATACAACGCACTTCCTGCGATCTATGCCAGGATCTGATACGCAGGCGAGTGAACGAGATGAGCTCAGCGTGGCTTGCTGTGAAGCGGACGATTTAAATATTTCTGATTCTTGACATCGTGAGCTTGGGATGACAGTGTGGCACTCTTTGTTGGTGTACGCAGGGATGATGGACATGTTTGATGTGCTTATATCAAAGGCGCTTCTCGATATACATCCCAGAATCACGCTATGCTTCTGAGGGTGCTCGCCACAAGCGGTAAAAGCGACGCAGGGCCTTTTCCTACATTGGTGACTTGCTTCGCCACTGCTTGCCATGCCGGTCCATGATGAGGATCGGCAGCAACACATTTCGTCTCCACGATTTTGCGATGCTCCTGAAAGAGGAACCGAAAGTACTCACATCAGCTGCGATAATCTGGGGTAAGTTGACATGATGTGGAACTCACCGGCGTTCCCTTTTTGTCCTCGAACTTCCACCATGTCGCCCAGTTATCACCGTTGTCAGGGTCAGCGGTGGTGGCACGGCCAAACCACGTGCGAGCCTTCTCATATGCTCCATCCTCCCAGAACACACATGCCACGGTACAAATTACTCGTGGATCATCTCGGGTTTTCTTTAGAGCATCAACAGCCCGGGATTTGCGAACAGGTTTCGGGTGGTACCAGATCGACATGGAATATAAGAGACCCGAGGCCGGACATTCTTGCAGACCTATATTCAGCAGACAAACGGGTCGACGTCAACTTTGGAATCATGAGGTGCAGCTGGGACATACCTCTCGCCAAAACAGCATTCGCCTGCGCTGTCGCTCCGGCCCTCTCCTCTACGGAGACTGCTTCCCCCCAGAGCGCCTCTTCTTTCGGGTTCACCAATCGCGCCTTCTCGAGTAAGGACCGGGCTTTAATCGCGCGACCGTCTTGTTCCTCCAAGCGACTGGATAGGAGCCATAATGGCACGCTCTTCGGACACGCCTTTACGCCGATAACATACGCCGCTCGTGCGGCAGGGATGTCTTTGGCGTCTGTGAGGATCTGTCCTTTGAGCATATGTAACTTCGGGAAAGTCGGGAACTTCTTCAGCCCAGCGTCCACAGTCTTCAGTGCCTCCTCAAGATGATTTTGTTGGCGCTCGAACACGGTGGATTTCATCCATATCTAAAAGGGAAATCAGCAAGAAATTGTTAGGATGTAACGCATATATCGGCAACGGGGCATGGTTTGCTTACCCGCTCTGTATCAGCCACCTTCCTCGCACGGGATAGCAGCTCCCTTGCGGCATCCCACTCCCCGTTTTCCGCTTCCAATTTCACAGCGGCCAGCCAGATCTGCTCGCTCTCCGGATTCGCCTTGAACGCATCATCCAGGATCTCCCGAGCACCAAAGACGTCTCCAGCGGTCCACTTCTCCTTGGCGAACATGAGCCACAAAACCTCGGCCTGAGGGCAATATTTGACGGCTTGAGACAGAATTGCGTCTAGGCTTTCCCTATATAGCGAAATGTGGTTCGGAGATCTCATTTCCGCGGGCGGCGAGACGAACAACTCACCTGGTCCCATGTGCCTTCTCGATATCCGCCGCTCTTCTCCAAAGTGTACGCTTATCAGGGAAGACACGAAGCGCATAGGACAAGACCGCCCGTGCTGTGCCAATCTTTCCTTTCGCTAACGCAGACTCCACATCTCCGACCCATGTTCCCTCCCTGTCCTCCTCCTCTACATCCATCGCCACGGTAGCCTTGACGATGGCTTCGCAAGTCCTCGGGCTCCCCTCTCCTTCACACCTCTCCGCCTCCGCGAGCCATTGATCTCTGGTCAACATAACCTGGTGCTTTCTCAACTCCCTGACGCCCAGCTCGATTGTCTTGTCTACGAGTTGAAGTTCTTTCTCCTGGTCGGCAACACTCGGCTTGGATCCAGCGCCTTGTTCAACTAACCGACCAGCGGCGATCCAGATCTCATGGCTCGTTGGGACCGCCTTGCGCGCCGTATTGAGCACTTTCTTGGCGCGCTCAGGTGTCTCGAGTCGGGCGAGGGCGAGCCAGAGTTCGACAGAGTGTGGAAGGACCTCGACAGCCCTGGATAGGAGGATTAGCGCATCCGCAGATTCTGTCTCCAGCGAAATGATCTGCTTCCAAAGGATCACTGAGTTTGGAATATGCTCGAGGGCTATAGAAAACAGATACTGTCGGGAATAGCTTTCACTACATGTCATACCACTGAAGCCAGGCTCACCTTTCCGGAGTACTCGCTTCTTGGACTTAAGCTCGTGCTCAAGTTCAGCCGCGGTCAACCAGATCTTGACACTCTGAGAGACATGTTGCACCGCGTTGGCCAGAATGACTTTGGCATCGTCGTTGGGCTAGAAATATCAAATGCATGTATTAAGTCAAGTGATTTAGGAAGCTGGCGACACACGCCATAGTTGATCACTCACATGTAACCGCGCAGCTTCAAGCCAGATATCCTCATTCGTTGAACACTTTTCACAACCCATCTTGATGATCTTCCGCGCGGCGACCATCCTCCCTGCGTGCTCCTCAACGCATGCGGCCGCAATCCAACCTGGAGCGTGCTTCGGGTTCGACTTGACGAGGGAATCAAATAGCATCCTGGCACGCTTAATGTCTCTGTATGAAGAACCGACACAGTTGGCTGCAGGTATGATATTGTGGAAGCCAGAACATACCCAATCTCTGCTTCTGTTTTCAAAGCCACACTATTTAGGTCCGTCAGGTACCCTTTTGGATCGATGGAGGAAGAAGTTCCCCCTGCTACAGAACTAGCAGACAACTAACATCAAGTCACTTAGAACGAGCCGTTGTACAAAACCAAAGCATCCTTACCTGATCAAGCTTCAAAGAAAGCAGATTATCCCTCGCCTGACCAATCTCTACCAAGTTCGTCAGAGTGCCATCCATCCCAGGGGTATCGAAGCCACCGAGTTTCTGCTGTCGATCATCCAGAGCGTTCTCCATAGCCCCGCGATCCCGATCACCGGCAATGACGCTGTCTGGAACGGCATAAGTCCTCTCCCTGAGGTCCCTTTTCCGCTTCTTGCCGGTGAGATTGCCCACCTCTGGTAAGTTCTCCCATTCCGAGTCGGTTACGGCGGAGAGGCCACGCTTGAGATCAGCGAATTGCGTTTGAAGCTTAGGCTGCTCGGTGCGAACTTTGGCCGCTTCAGCCGCTTCGCGAGCTTCCCTGGGGTGAGTTGATGTCAGTGTTTTTGTAAGGAGGCGAGAAGAGAGGTGATAGCTTACCGGCGCACCCTCCTCCGCTCGTCCATCTTAGCATCGACAGATTCGTATATATTATCTGCCTCTTCGTCATCTGCTTCATACACCATCCCAGCAAAGAGACCGGTCTCATTGTCAGGATCCTGGAACGCGTCAGCATCGACTTCCGTTGTCTCTTCGCCTCTCCGAGTCTGCGCTTCCCTACAATAGCATAATTAATTCCATGAAATATATTGGACCCGACAGGAAAGAGACTGACGCTATAGCTTCTGCACTGGGACCCTCCCGTGCGGGACCAATATCGGACCTGGTGGTGAAACCAGAGGCGCCGCGCCCTAAGCCAGCCACATAGGAAGATGGCGCCGTCTATGAAAGGGCCAATTGGTGAGTGCATCAGCTTTTGTGGATATGGAAATTCCTACCTGGGTAAGAAATGCTAACTTGTTTGGCTTACTCGACATCTCTTGAGATGGTGTTAGTGTAATGCGGGTCGGCCGGGAATGAAATGTGGTGGCATCACACGGTTCCCAATTGGCCGTCTCGCGAAATGCCTGATTCGCTACCACTGAAGATTCTAAACTTCGTATTAAATTCGCCTCGCGTACAAAATCATCGTGCTCAAGACCGCAAAAAATATATTCTCAAGTAAACCGGGATGACGCCTCCTAAACACGACACTTTGATGGTCGCCTTGTTTGGAATCCATGCAGCCCGTTGCTCCTAGAAAGGTGGATGTAGTGACCACCAAGCCGGGATCATATAGAGAGCGCAGTCACAACGGCCTCACTGATCACTATAGTACGGCTATGAGGCTTCTAGAATATATATTATCCTAAAATCACTTAGCACTAGTCCACGGACCTATACTGAAGGAGTCGGGTCAGAGGAGTTGTCAACCTTCACTTCATCGGCGTCCGATCCAATCTCGCTCTCCTCCGCTGCCGCTCGAGCATCGATCGCTTTGAGGTCCCTCCTCAATTCCAGCCACCAATGCATCGCCACCGTCTTTTCCGCATCCGCTACTTTCTCCATCACCTGCTGAAACGCTGCGAGGCCTAGTTTCTCCCGGACAATGGGATCATCTTCCCCAAGTATGACCTGTGTGATCTCCCGAAGTAAAGATCCAAGTAGAGGTGCGCCAACGGCCGATATCAAGGATATCAGAACGAAATCCAATCGATGACTTCCTCCTGTTGGTGGTGTATCAGACTTTCTTGCCACTGATAGCGCATCTAGTAGCTTTTCCACGCAAAGCTGTGTAAGCGCTACATCCACCACCCTCGCGCCGTTGACGAGACTGGAATAGGCAAGGATAAGCTGCTCTATTGACAATCGACCTTCTTCGGCATTCTATTTAGTATCATCCACGTATAAGTGAAATCGTTAGCTCGTGCGTTATTAGCTGGGGAACGTAGTTTGTATTGATCTCTCACGCGAAGCAGGCAGTCGGCATAGAAAGGTGCAAGTCGTTGAGCTATCCTGGTCTGAGTAGCATCCCCCGCAACGACCTCGCTACCACCTTCCTCAGAATCCTTGAGTTTTGCGTGGTTGGAGAAAACAGAAAGAACGACCGAGTGCGCTGACTCGTAGGTCTCCCTTTGTGATGGGTCGTTGAGAAAGCTACGTCAAACCAAAGTCAGGAAGGGCACAACTGATTGTAAGAGGGGCATCACATACGGAGCGGCGATAGGCAGTACCATATTTTCCACAACCATCTCTGTCAGCACAGGCATTAACTGCTCGGCGCATGCCAGGAAGAACGACGCATGCGCTTGCCGCACCGGATGCATCTCAGGCAGCTGGGTCGCTGTTGCAAAGAGTAAACACGAATTAAAGGCGATACGGAGAACAATAATAATACTGACTTGTTATATGTGTATGAAGTCTAGTGATGAGTGCTGCCGTCTGATGACCGTCACTCGCCATGATATCCAAAGCGGTGAAGAACGCGCGTTTCTGTTCCGGAAAGCCACCTCCGGACGATGTCAACCCACCGCCAAACTTGGATGTTACAAATGCCAGGTGGAAGAACGTGTTCACTATGGAGGATACGAGCTGAGTAGTGCTCATAAACCGTGAGTCGTCGCCCCGAGGAACGGCTTCAAAAGTGAGTGTCGCGAGGATGGACTGCGAGATGAGCACAGTCGAGAACAGGAATGTCTTCAAGATATTCCAGATTTCAGTTGCCTGAGAGATTGATGAGGTGGCTTTTAAAGTCAAAGTATTTCAGTCTCCAGTCGGTTTTGAAGGTGATGTTTATTGCTCGTACCTAGGTCCTGTTCGTCTATCACTTGTGAGAGCTCAGATCTCGTCCAGTCGGTCTCGATGCGCCCAGAAAGTGCCTCCATCTCGCTACAAACCCTTGCCATGACGTTCCATGCGGACGGTTGAGTGGATTTCTGGTATGAAAGGCCTGTAATGCAGCTAGCGATGAGCCTACTGATCGATCCAAATGACAGGAATGTAGGTCTGGCAATTACGTCCTGGACGCGGGATGACTGAATGTCGGCAAGCTCCTGTTAGATCACTTCGATGGGAGATTTGCTGTGTGCGTACCTGGAATGTCATACGGCCTTCTGCATCCTTAGAGAGTGTTGATGGTACATCTTGTAAGAAATTCCCGCCGTCTAGAGTGTCTGACAGGCTGTTCAAACCAAGTATCGCGATAGCCTGTTCCAGAATCGTCATGTGAGTTGGTATAAATGATTCATAGCGCCATCCAGTGTACCTCGAGATCAAGGAGAATGATCTTCTCCATGGATAGAAGGTTTATTGCAGTGGCAATGCGCATCAGAGTCATTGAGCGCATGGCTATAGAACACGTTGTAAGCTATAGCAAAGTGATATATCGCAAACTCGTCAACTCACCATCTTTCGGTTGGGAGGGGAGTGTTCTTTGAACCTCTTCGACCCAGTCCTTTATTTTGGGCTCGAGGCGTTCCATGAGCTCTGCGCAGCAAACGACAGCCTCTCCTTCGATCGGTTCTCGAATGTTGTCGAATGTGGGACGGTTGATGTCGTTAAGACCCTGAAGCAAGCCGCTGATCAGAACGAGCCGCACTTCTGCGTCGTGCCTTTGAGACGTGACTCCATTAACAATGGCGTCGACCCAGGCACGCACGGCCTGCTTCACGGTGCTTTGGGGGAAGAAAGCATCGACAGCGGCCGCGCTCTCTGCATTGTATTTTACGTTGAACGCGGTTCGAACGGAAGCTTGAAATCCTTCGAGGCGTTCTGTTCTAGTACTAGGATTGGTCCATAAGTTAGGGGAAGTCGTAATGGCATGGGTGAACGGCGTGAGATGAACGAGTGGGACGGTGGTGAGGTAGTGTGTGACAGCGCCAAACAGGGTTTCCGCCTTTAACGATACTGGAAGGTCGCTCTTTCCCTGGAAGAGGCCGATGAGCGTTGTATAGCCATTGTCAACGCTGCGATGGTGGGAGGACATGATTACTGGTTGGTGCTTACCAAACTAATGTTCACTTTCGATTTTCGACTTACCCCTTTTGGCTTTCGACGACTTGAGCCCGGACGACCATGGCTTCACAGACGCGAGGTTCATGATTCAGTAATATGTAGGCGCAGGCGAACGGTTGGTGATCGGCGTTAGTATACCCGGGGCGAATTTTGGACTACCAGTTTATTCTCAGTCTCGATTTTGGACTGCTATCGAAGGGTTGTCGCGCCATCTCGAGCCTCGACGACCATGCATTGTTTCATGCTGAGTCGCTCCGCGGCACGGGCTCACGGCATTCAGCTGTCTGTTGGCGCTCGCGAATGGTCGGTGGTCGGTGTTCCACATGCAGAGCAGTTGAAACAACCCCCCGATCATGGGCTGTACTAGCCTTGGATACATTGTCACTTATTGTTCAGAGCGTATCGCATTTTGCGGGTCATCGCGGAACCAGCACTGAAAACGCGGGTTAGGTAAGTGAGCCTGTGACGTCATACGGCGATTATCGATATGAAGGGAGCCGTAGCACATCTAATCTAGGCTCTCTGCGCAGTACGTTCATGAGCACTACTTTAAAGAGGTCATACTCGTTAGAACCCCAAACTACGTCGCCAGGTTTAAACCAAATCTCGAAGACGATATCCGGGTAATATTTGTGCTGCGCTTCACTCCGCAAATTTATGAAAGACTTCTTGTATTGGACGATAGCCTGGTTCAGCTTGACGTTGTTTGTTTCTGTGGACCTTTGTGTGCCACGTTGGTGACAAATTCAACTCATATCGTCCCTTTTGACATCGCCCTAATGGACAACGCTAAAATCGCCGTAAAAATTCTGTCAATCGGCCTCAAGGCTGCCCCAATTCCAGAACCATTCAAGTCTGCTGTGACCGCTATTCCGGATCTCATCTTAATCATACTAGATGTCGTTGAGGTTAGTGAGAACAACGAAAGATTGTAGGATCGATTTCGAAGACTTACTCATTATTCAGGGAGTGAAAGCAAACGGAGATGATGCTGCAGCGTTGGTGGTCTATATTGCAGATATTACCATGGTAGTCATACGCCCATTTGACACCAAACCATATCACACGTTGGAAGACAACCTGGCGCTAAAGTTGCGAGTCGATGAATTCAAAGTGTAAGCGGTAGGCCCCCTCACTCTAGGTACATACTCACCGATGTGGCGCCCTTATACAGAGTTCTGGAGCGAATCAAGAAGGACCTAACGACTCTGATGTCCCGAAGACGACTGAAAAGAATCTTCACCTATGCGAGCGATGCGACCAAATTAGCGGAGTTGAAGAAGTGGGTGAGTGAAGCAACGAATCAACTTCAAGTGCGGAGACAAATGGTTTGTCGACATCATCACCACTTTCATTTCAGCTGGAGACGGTTGTAGCCACGGGGCAGGAGGTTGATATGATGGGTCAAGAACAACGCCTGATATTTCAGAGACAAGAGGCGAGTATTTTTTGGCGCATCGCCTTCTTGCAATTCCCACTAACGGCTTTTGCAATAGGTCGCCATTCAACAGCAGTATCTCTTGAGCCAGCAACAATGGCTTATGATTCAGAAACAGCAGGTTAGTGCTGTGGCTTGGTCAATAGCACGCAGTTCTCTGATTGTGTACTCCTTAGGACGCAAGTACATATCTTTGTCATTTCGTAATGTCCTCAACCTCTCAGGGTCCCATTGTATTAGATATTAATCAGCTCATCAACCTCCTCGGCGATCGAGACCCTGGCGTGGCCAAGAAGTCGCCATGCTTGGATGGGACGCGTACTGCTCTATTGGAGCCGATCAAGGAGTGGATAGAGAAGCCACTGGATAGCAGCAAAAGCTGCCCCATTCCACCCGGAGTAGCTGGGAGCGGGAAGTCGTCCGTCGCAGCGAGCACGGCCAATCGAGAGCAGGCCCTGCGGCGCCTGGGAGGGCGATTTCACTTCACGCGCGACGAACAAACTCGAAACACAGGCGTAGTACTGGCGCTTGCAACTCAAATTGCGTCATGGCAGTCGGGCTCGCTACGTTCTGAGATTGCGTCAGCTGTCAAGGACGAACCGAAGATGGCACATATGAGGTTGGATTATCAATTCCAGAAGCTGATCCAGGAGCCACTAGAAAAACTCGACAGCACATCCCCAGGGCTCGTCATCGTCTTGGACGCTCTTGACGAATGCGACCCTGGTTACGCCTCTTCACTCCTTCGCCTCGTCAGCAAAGGTCTCGCAAAGCTACCTGCTACGATCAAGTTCTTCATCACGAGTCGCGCCGAGCCTCACCTACAGCCCCACTTTGGGAAGGAGCCCATGAAAACGCAATCCGAGACCTGCAACCTCGACAACGAGGAGCTGGGGTCAGTGGAGAGAGACATCGAGGCGTATCTGAAGGAAGAATTGCCTATGATGGTGGAACCGTTATTGGGGGACCTGTCTTCCGACTGGCCAGGAAAGGAGAGGCGCCGAGCGTTTGCCCGCAAGGCGCAGGGTTTGTTCATCTACGCAGCCACTGCGGTTCGGATACTCGCGGATTTCAATATCGCCCGTGATCCTGAGAAGCAACTTGAACGACTCCTCTCTTCTAAGGGTCAATCCCATCTCGACAATATCTACGGGGAGGTCATGGATCGAGCGTGCGCTGCAACAATCGACAGCGATACCCTCATACTATTCCAAAGCGTCCTCGGCGCGCTGGTCGTCGCGCGAGAACCGATAAATGCACACACGCTAGCGTCTCTGCTCTTTTCGGATAGCTCACAGCAGTCCAAATCTTATGACCACGTCCGCGTCAAGGTGCTGAGATACCTACAAGCTGTACTCGTTGTTCCTGGTGTGGACACCTCCGGCGCTATATGGGACGAACAGCCTATCCGATTCATTCACACCTCGTTTATCGATTTTCTGACCGATTCCTCTAGATGTCATCGTCGTTTTATAGTCGATATATCTGGGCAGCACGGGCGGATGGCCATTAGGTGCTTCCGCCAGATGCGGGGCCTGAAGCCTAATATCTGCCACCTCGACCTTTCGCTCCTGAACTCAGAGGTTGAGGATCTCGATCAACGGATGCGAGACAATATTCCGTTGGGACTGCGGTACGCTTGTGTGCATGCCACCGGACATGTGTCGCAGACACCACCAAACAATAGAGATGTGGAGGGTCTGGCGAAGATATTTATCGAAGCGGGCTTGATGACGTGGTTAGAAGCATTGAGTTTGATGGGGAAGACACACGAAGCAGTTAGCATGGCCGATTCGCTAGAATCATGGCTCAAGGTGCGAGCACCCCATACTACATCGTTGCAAATTAATAACGTGTTTGGTAACGTCAGATGAGGCGGGACCGAGATCCACAGTTACCTGTCAGGTTGTTGGCATTTGCTCATCTCATCGACTTGTTCAGACGTCTTATCGTACCACCGGATCCAGCGCACACCACGTCAGGTGCACTTTTCCACAATAACCTCACAAACGTAAACCGCTTGGTCGCCGGGATTATATCCCCAGTAGGAGCAACTCAATCGCCTGAAACTGAGTTTCCAGAGTTGCTCTATGACTTTAAACGATTCGTGATGAAATTCATGGATCCGATCACGGAGAGTACGATGCACATCTATCGCTCTGCCCTGCCGTTCACGCCGAACCAGACTCCCCTATTCTGGATTTATAGTCATTTAGGAATCTGTGGTCCAAAGGTTATTCGAGGTGTTAGAGGGCAATGGCCGCGAGCACTTTGGACGGGGACCAAACACTTGGGGGAGGTCAGTTTCCTCCTAATATCTCCCGACGGAAAGACCGTAGTTTCCGGGTCCGACGATGGCACCGTGCGTATGTGGGATTCCAGCACGGGATCGTCGATCGGAGAACCTCTAGAAGGCCACACAAGTCATATCAGCTGCCTGGCCATATCCCCCGATGGAAAGACCATCGTCTCCGGGTTTTACGACGGTACCGTGCATCGGTGGGATACCAAGACGGGAATATCGATCGGAGACCCTCTGAAAGGCCACATGGATCACGTCAGTTGCCTAGTAATATCTCCCAACGGAAAGGCCATCGTCTCCGGGTCCAACGACCGCACCGTGCGTCTGTGGGATGCCGCCACGGGATCATTGATCGCGGGCCCCTGGAAGGCCATACAAGTTGTTTCAAGTGCCTGGCCATATCTCCCAACGGAAAGACCATTGTCTCCGGGTCCAACGACCACACCTTGCGTCTGTGGGATGCCGACACGGGGTCGTCAATCCGGGACCCTCTGGAAGGCCATACAAGTTATGTAAGCTGTCTGGCCATATCTCCCGACGGAAAGACCATTATCTCCGGATCTGGCGACCGCACCGTGCGTCTGTGGAATACTAACACGGGATCATCGATCGGAGACCCTCTGGAAGGCCATACAAGTTATGTCACTTGCCTGGCCATATCCCCTGACGGAAAGATCATTATCTCCGGGTCCGACGACAGCACCCTTCGTCTGTGGGATGCTAGCACGGGATCATCAATTGGAGGCCCTCTGGGAGGCTATAGGAGTTACATCAGCTGCCTGACCATATCTCCGGGCGGCGGGGTTCCTCTGGAACCGGAAGGCCATAGAAGTTATGTCAGCCGCCTGGCCATATATCCGGACGTACAAATCGTTGACAACCCGCATGTCTGGGTTGTCGACACGGACTCGTCAATTGGAGAGCCTCTAGAAAGTCATATAGATGATGTCGGCCGCATGACCATATCTCCCGACGGAAAGACCATTCGCCAGACCATTGGCTCCAGGTACTACGACCGCCCCGCGCGTATGTTGGTTGTCGACACAGGATCATCGATCCGACATGTTCAAGTACTGTCAGCTACCTAGCCATATCTCCCGATGGAAAGACCATTGTCTCCGAGTCTTATGACCGTACAGTACGTCTGTGGGATGCCAGGACGGGATCATCGATGGGAGACCCTCTGGCAGGCCATACAGGTTATGTCAAGTGCCTGGCCATATCTCCCGACGGAAAGACCGTGGTTTCCGGGTCCGACGATCGCACTGTGCGTACGTGGGTTGCCGACAGGGAATCATCAAATGAAGAGCCTCTAGAGAGTCATATGGGTGGTTTCAGCTGCTTGGCCATATCTCCCGATGGAAAGACCATCGTCTCCGGGTTCGACGACAGCACCGTGCGCCTGTGGAGTGCCAGCACGGGATCATCGATCGGAGACCCTCTGGAAGGTCATACAAGTTGCGTCAGCTGCCTAGCCATATCTCCTGATGGAAAGACCATTGCCTCCGGGTCCCACGACCACACCGTGCGCCTGTGGGATAGCAGCACGGGATTGCTAATCGGGGACCCTCTGGAAGGCCATACAGATGATGTCAGCTGCCTAGCCATATCTCCTGACGGAAAGATCATTGTCTCCGGGTCCTATGACGGTACCGTGCGTTTGTGGGATGCTAACACAGGAGGAACGATTGGGGATCCTCTGAAAGGTCATACGGATGGTGTCAGCTGCCTGGCCATATCTCCTGACGGAAAGACCATTGTCTCCGGGTCCAACGACCACACCTTGCGTCTGTGGGATGCCAGCACAGGAAGATCGATCGGGGACCCTCTGGAAGGCCATACAAGTAGTGTCAACTGCTTTGCCATATCTCCCGACGAAAAGACCATTATCTCTGGGTCTAACGATCTTACCGTGCGTCTGTGGGATGTCAACACGGGATCATCAATCGGAGACCCTCTGGAAGGCCATACGAGTTATGTCACCTGCCTGGCCATATCTCTCGAAGGACAGACCATTGTATCTGGGTCCTTCGACGGCACCGTGCGTCTGTGGGATGCTAGCACGGGATCATCGATTGGAGACCCCTTCGATGAAAAGTGCATTTCCTCCAGGTCCGGGATCAGTCAGTACACTCGCGGAAAGCCGATATCGGAGTACCGATGATACACACTTATCTCAAACTTGATAGCCTCGGCTGGGCACTAGATCTATGGAACAAGAGGCTCTTTTGGCTACCGGATGAATTGCGCGGAACTCTATACACCCTTAGTGACACCATACTTACAGTGGAGAACCGCACCCTTCTGTTACTTGATATCACTTTCTATTCTTCCTATTGTAGAGCTATAAATACATGATCGTGCTATCCTCGATCCTCCCTTGTTTTCCTCTAGCTCCACCTTTGTATTCGGGATCTTGTTCCAGTTGTACTTTACACGTTACCCGGATTGAATGTGAAAATATCATCAATTGGGTGAAGGCAATCTGATATGGTCGTCACTCTGATGTTCGAAAATCTGAACGTCGTTAATCAATGGAGCACCTGATATGAAAGACGACCGTCATGATTAATAGCTTACCGGTGCTCACATTGAGGGCGCCATTCTTGTTCGGGACTAAACTAATGATTGGATACAAATACGTGTATTGGAGTATCCGTACCTGTAGGCCGAACTTTGATATAGATGGGAGATAACTAAAGAGACGTTTGGAGCCATCAGAGGTAAGATAATGCTCATAAGCACTAGAATGTACCAAGCGGCAAACCGCGCTTTGGGGGATTGTTTCTCTTACGATTCACTAAGCACTTCCGGAGTCCTCAACAGTTCAACATTCCATTTACGGGCAGCGGTTGATAGTCATTCACCATCATGCTAACGAGGAACATTGAAATGAGCTCGCGTGTGTCCCGTGATTGATTAGAGACTGTATCTGGATTGGCGTGATAGGGGAGAAACGAATTGGCCACACAAAATGAGACTGAATACAATATAAATGGGTGAGCAATGCGTTACAAATAGAACAACCGTGATGTCATGAATTGAAAGAAATGAAAACCAGACCGGCTAGTCATCTGAACACGAATAATGAAAGACCCCTCAAGTTCGAAGTCGAAATAAGGCGGCTATGATCTGCAGCAAAGGGTATAAGTGATACGCAAACCAAGCGATGATAGCCATATCTCACTCACAATTGAAAGAACTCGGGCAACCTCCTATACACTTCCTCCCGTAACAAGCTAGATGCATGGATATATTTGAGTGTACATCTGTTACATAGGTCCCTCGGTGGATGTTCCACGCGGTCATTCAGCACCTCCAACGGACCCCTCAGTAAAGCGCCGATGAGCTCCATCGGACCCACCCAGCCATCCTGCTGATGTATTCCGCAAGGGACCGATTTAGATCCACGGCTGTAGAAATCTATGCATGGAGTTCGACGGCTGAGACCAAGATCTGGAAGGGTGGGGGCTTTCTCGAGGAGGAGCTGTTGGATGTACAGCCGTCCGGTTTGAACGCGCTGTTGGTCCTCGATCGACAGGGCGTCTTGTACATAGAGAAGTGCGGCGGACTCGTTATCGGTCCATTGATGAAGTGCGAGTGTATATAGTGCGAGTGGAAGATATTTGAGGAGGTTCGTTGTTCTGGAAAAGGTGATGACGCGAGCGATCAAGCACGCATCACCCCAATACACCGTGATTCGAGCGATGTCGTCGATGGATGAAGGGAGTATATCATCGATCCAGGACAGAGCCCAGTCGCGGATGTCGTCGATTGCGTATTTATCACATAGTCGGACGATGCCAGCGAGTTGGTCGAACGTGTAACGTGGAGTAGAGGGTGGCAAAGATGAGATGCGACCTGGCATGATAATATCCAGGAGGTTGGCGAAGTCATCTGCGCGGTCGTCGAGTATGACCGCCGGTACGCCCTCGACGGTGAGTTGTTGTTGCTGGTTTGAGCATCGGTCGTATGCTGGTGGGCGGTTGATGTCCGAGGGCGAAGATGATCGAGAACAGTCAGGTGACTGCTGAGGAATGGAGAACAGGTCTTTCATGACTTCGCTTCGCCTGGTGAGAAGACCTTGGTAGATTCGAAAGATGGTGGTTTGAACGATGAAGCAGAATGTACCATCTGCGTAGTAATGCGTATGATGCGCAGTGATTGGTTTTGTGGTTATCGAGCCAGCGATGGTGGTTTGACAAGAGAGTGACATGGTACAACAAGGAGAGACTGATGAATGAACTGGGAAACGCAGGGGAAAAAACAAAGATGGATGAGGATGGCTTGGATGGCCACGCAGGCGGTTTTATACCAGCGACTGGATTTTGTGTCGTTTTCGCCCGCGATAAGCCCAGCCTGAACTAAAGGGTCGTCGTGCTCGCCATGGTTACAAACGGCGAAGGTGGCATTGTTCTGACCGCAGTCACCCAAAGATTCGGAGAAGAGAAAGGGAAAGTATTTGTCGATGGTGTGTTAGACTAGGGTTGTCCTTGTTCCCCGGGTGTTACCTATGCCCGGCAATTCACCCTCTCAAGCCTCTTATAGATGTCTTAAAGGGACCAAATTTGTAAATTGCTTCGTTGCGGGAACAGAACACTGACGCGGTTAGGGTGGGAGTGAAGCATACCTGAGTCCATGACGTCAGTCCACTTCCCAACCCGTCACATATATTTCGCCCTTGATGCCGCCCGCCCTCCGCCGTTGCCTGTTCACATTGTCTAATCATCGTCGCTTTGGGATGATCATTCCTGTCTCTGGAGGCGGTCATTGAGTCTGGTGGACCACCAGATGAAATCACGCCGGGCTCTGTCTTAGTGTATGCGAGCGTGATTATCCGTGGCATATCATGAGGACTTTGAAAAGCAATTCCTTCATGCTTGGTCACGCGCGATCTATGCTATAGCTCTTGGACGATTGAGAAAGCCTTGCTTGATCTCAGATGGGCATGACGGAGCAGGTTAGTGGAGCTGACTGCCGCACAAATAACTCCCCTGTGCGACGAAGCCAACGTCATGATATAAAATCTGCAATGGTGATACCTTTCTTCCATTGGAGCAACCAAACTATTCATCTGAGGAGCTATGAGTGAGGTTCTGTGGGATACCGCAGGAACAACACTGGACGAAGGGTCGAGAGCATCTTTGAGAGAACGCAGTGCGTCCGCCGTCAAACGGGGCATTTCAACGGTTGGTCTGCACCCTCATCTTTGACTTCGCTCTCTGAAAGATAGAAAAGGAGGCTCCTCGGTGGTAATTGGGGATTGGCACATGCGTTGTGCAGATGCAATACAAGACCTCTTCTCATCTGTGAGTAAACAGAATCTAATCAAGATGTCGTATTATTCCGTGCTGAATCTATCTCTTGGAGCCCACAGTGTTGGCCGTTTATGTAGTTGTAGACAAGATGTATCGCCGTACTCTTTGACCTGGTTTTTATATCCACGTTCTCTTTTCATCCCACAACATCTTTGTCTTGAACGGCCGATCCCTGTCATCAAATTACCTAGTCAGAGTGACTATTCGCGGAACTTCGGGTGAACGTTCGATGACTCTCCCTGACTATAGTCGCGAAGGGTTGCTTATATCAGCTGAATTCGTTCCTCAATCCTGAAATTGTTCAACACCACGCTTTGCTCGCTACTCCCCCTTTCAACCCTTCTTCTTTGTTATAGTCGAGATGGCGCTTTGAGTAGAGTCCGTTTGGACTTTATACTTTCTCACCCATCTACTCGAGATCATTCTTGAGCTGCGAGCATACGAACTCGTCGATCATCAATTCGAAACCTATCAATATCTTCACCAATCTGATTCTCTTCACTCAAAGGGTCTACGTCACCTCAGCCGCCCAAGATATTCTTCAAACTTCGAGCATACGACTCGTCGAACGAACCCAACAATACCGCCCCTAAGCCCCTTTGATCCACTGACGACCACTCATGAGCCCCATGAACCAGATCATTCAGTATGCATCACACATACTGCGGAAATCTCTGATCCACATCACTAATGTCAAGGACTGTATTTTTAGAGACGAACTCCAGACCATCCAGAGTATATTTCCGGATGACTTTCAACTCGAGGTGCATCGAGCATGGAAGGTAGCCTCCCGCATCCGAATTATGACCTCTAGTGTTGTACAATGCTTGATGCCTCCCCTGCTCTCACGATGTCGGTCTCAGGGCGCTGCAATGCCTCCCGCTTTCACCCTCCGAGTATCTGCCGACGACGTGGACCTCAAGCCCCACGTGTATTTTACCCTTCATGTCCAGTGCGTTACTTTTTCTTCATTCATCGAAGCTCTAAGTGTTTCTGATACTCATGCCTTGGTCGCTGTAGATATTCAAAAACATATCCGGCCATACCGGCAACTTTTACGATCAAACCTCCCATGTCAGGATTAAGTCCACAAGGCGCGAAGAGCCTCACGAACCTTATACGAGAGAAAGCGAAACAGATGGCCCATACTAAGCAAGAGATGGTCTTCGAGGTGAGTAGATCCTAAGCGCCGCCTTTTTTGTATTCGTGGAAGAGATCTATCAATGCCCGTTAGATCCACCTCCTCTGTGTCGACTTTCTCACAAAGAACCACATCTATCAGCGTCCAGAGAGGCCCGCTGAATCCATCGACACCCTTGTAGCGGTATCCCTAGCTGCTGAGATGGACGTGAGAGCCAAGCACGCCGAACAAGCCATGCAAGAGCAAGCCGACAAGGAGGCCGACGGATTGAGGAAACAAGAGCAGGAACGCGCCGATCGCCTTGCTCATGAGATGCAAATGGACGTGAAGCGCCGAGAGCAGACCATGCGAGCTGAGCTTGAACGTAAAAAAGCTAGAGAAAGCGTGCTAAGCCTGGACGGTGACGGAAGAGCAGAGAATATTGAGAAGTTTTTGAATGCCATCGATCTATGCGATGATAACGTAATATGCAATTCCGTTCGAATTGTCGGATCGCGCCAAGGTCAGCCTTTTCTTCTGCCGTTATTTCATAAAACTTTAGGGTCTATATTAATACGAAACTGACTTGGCAAAGGTACATTCGGCAAGGTTTTTGCCGTCGAGCCTGTGTTGGATGCATTGTCGGATGACGCGTGTATGATCTCGATGGAGCTACAGTCCATCACATTCGAATCAGCGTACTACCATCGTAGTCAAGGTAATGTATCCCCCCTCTCAGGATGGGCAATCTGCTGATGTCTCTTACCTGTGCAGGAAAGAAACGGCTCCGTGAGCTCGAAACTGAGCTCCATGACCTTGCGACTCTTAAGCACCCGAACCTGTCCCAGATCTACGCTGCCGAGCTCAAGCGATCACCTGATGGCACGCAGATGTTGATTGTGCTCACAGAGACAGCCACACCATTGACCCTAGAGAATGTGCTCGAGCATTCGGATGGTATACGTCGGGATAAGGCTGTTGTGAGTGGGATTCTAGGCTATGCTCTTGATATTCTATGGTTTAATTGTACCTTGCTTTTAGGACTACCTGACCCAGGTTCTATCAGGGCTAGAAGCACTATGCACCTTCCGACCTGCGAACAATCACGAACGTGTCAAGTACTGCCATCGAAGTGCGTTTTGCGTTCTCTTGTTGGAATGATCGAGGTCCCTGATACTATTCGTCTTCCTAGCCGTTACCCCCGCCTGTGTCGGCCTGATCCGTGACTCTGCAGCAAAGCACGGCACGCGTATAAAGCTCAACAAAGCTTGGTACTTTGGGAAGCTGTTGGACTTTCACAAGTCGAACCCAATCAATGCTGTCACCATACCCGACCACAGGACGTCGCTTCCAAGGACATGGTTTGTCAAATCCATCTATCGTTATGAGCCTTAATGATTAAACCTTTCTCGCAGGATATCACAGGATATGGAAGACTCTCCGCATGTATACAGCCAGAAGAGGGACATATGGGGCGCTGGCGTTCTCATGCTCCAGATGCTAATGGGCTTCGACGTCTTGACCCGATACGCGAGCGTTTGGAGTGCCCTCGAAGCATTACCTAGCTGTAAGTCGAACGCATCCATCGATGTCACATTGTACTACCTGCTGACCTCTACCGAATCTTCTTCACAGATGAGTTACCCCCGCCTTTACTGACAATCATCTCATCTATGTTCGAACAATCGAAGAAATCGAGTGTCACTTGCGCGCAACTTATCCAGAAGCTGAAAAATATACCGCTCAGCACGCCTCCTTCAGGCCAGACTGTCACGGTCCATGCGGGTGGGCGAACGATCACTCGTCCTTGATGCCCTTGCACTCTAATGAACAGGCTGAATATAGATCCTTCTAGTCCAACGAGTCCTATCGCGATGAGGCATGGTCCTGGTGCCTCCGCGGATTATTTCGCCTCAGCCTTACCGACACCGACACAGCTTCAGTTGCAACGAAGTAGCAGATACAGAGACGAATGGGAGGAGATTGAGTTTCTGGTGAGCATCATGAGCTCAGAGTACGTCGGCGACAATTGATGTAAGTATCTCGATGAAGGGTAAGGGTGGCTTCGGCTCAGTAGTCAAAGCACGATTCAAATTGGACGGCGCTGTCTACGCGGTGCGATGTCACGCAACCGCTTTCAGCGAATGCGGCTCAAGTCATCTCTATTGATAGGTCAAGAAAATCAAACTCCGCAAAGAAAACGACGGAAGGATCTATCGAGAGATTAATGCCCTGTCGAAGCTCAACCATCGATTCATTGTCAGATATCACACCGTAAGCAACCACTGTGGGTAACGCACGACGACATGGTGTGCTAACCCAATCCGTAACCCCAGACCTGGATTGAGACTATTTGCCCCTCATCTGGCAACGAGTCACCCATGGAGTCTAGCGAGTCGACATCGTATCACTCTACGCCCGCATCGTTGCAACCAGCGGCCCGCCGACCAACCGCCATGTTTAAGTTAGATGACTTTAGCTTGGGAGCATCGTTTTCCGAAAACAGCACCGCCTCTGGTGCCACCCGGACGACATCTTTCCCAAGCATCGTCTTCGGTAATGACGACGGCTCTTCGTCTGAAGATAGCGCTGAGGAAGAAGGAAGCAGTACCGAGGAAGACTTTCATCCTGTTGTCGTTGAATCTATCGATATAAGCACTGGTGATAGCGAATCCTCGGACGACACGGCCAGTAATTCGCGCACGCCAAGTAAAGGTACACCTCTGGCAAGTAGGGGTCCGAGTAGGGGTCCGAGCAGGGGCCCTAGCAGGCCTAAGACCCCCAGTCCTGTCCAGCCCCGATGGGCGCCGCAAATGCTTTACATCCAGATGGTTCGTGGTCATTGTCTTAAGGGTAGCGCTGGGGCCTAACACCACAAAACTTTGTTAGGAGTACGTCGAGAGACAAACACTAAGAGAGGCAGTCGAGGATGGTCTATCCGAGAAGGAATGCTGGCGTCTATTTCGTCAAATCCTGGAAGCATTGGCCCATATTGCCTCTCTCGGCATTGTAGGTTCTGCGCGTTGGCATCTTTAGCGTCAACTTACCTCCCGATTACCCTCTTAGATACATCGCGATATTAAACTCACGAACATCTTCATTGGTGTGTGCGGTCATGCCGTTGTCTCTCGAAAACGCCACCACTTACACAAGTACAATTCTCAGGTGCCAGTGGTGACGTCAAGATCGGTGACTTTGGATTGGCAACCCCCAGTTTGGCCAGTATCGATCCATCCGATGTAGCCAATCGATCGCTCACACAGCCTATAGAAATGACTTCCGGTTAGTTGGGGCGGAAGATACGAAGAAGTGTCTGCTTACTCTCGCACTTCTTACTAGGTGTTGGGACGGCGCTCTACACCGCCCCAGAGATGTTATCGCGATCCCGTCACCCAAGCCACAACAAGGTTGATATGTATTCTCTAGGCGTACGTGTAGCCCCAGACCTTGCCTTCAGTCATGATTACTCATACCTATTCAGATCGTCTTTTTTGAGATGTGTTGGCCACCGTTTACGACGGCGACCGAGCGAGTTCATGTGCTCACCAAGCTGCGATTACCTTCGATTACATTTCCGGAGACCTGGGAGAACAAGGAACGGCAGCGATTAATCATTACGAAGCTTCTTCAGCACAATCCCACTGCGCGACCTTCCGCTCTAGAACTGTCCAACAGCAACCTTTTACCTGAGCAAGAACAAGACGCGTACTTTGCAGAAGCTAGGAGAAAGATTCGTGAGTCCATCTTCCAGTTGTTCCTGTGCAACCAACGAAGTGTTGGGTTTTTATAGATAACTCTGAGGAGCAATGCGAGACCTTCGTGGCTGAGCTTTTCCAAAAGAGGTTTGATGATGTGAAGCAATTGTCGTACGACATTGATGCTTCGCCCGCAGAACATAGTAGCTTGAACGACGTGGTCAAGGTTTGTTCTTGCTAAGATCACTTCTGACATTTTCTGACGTTTCCCCCCATTAGGAACATCTCGAAAAGCTCTTCCGCTTGCACGGCGCCGTTCACAAGGAACCCTTGCTCTTGTTACCCATCACGGACGTCTACGATGACGAGCGCCAGCCTGTCAAGCTCCTTGACGGTGCGGGAAGGGCAGTCTCCCTTCCCCGAGATCTTATCGTTGCGTTTGCTCGATCAGCGGTGCCTGCGAAGGGAGATCGATCCATGGTCAGGGTTAAACGATACCATACTGGGAACACGTATACCCCATCGCCAACAGGAAAGCAGCCCATACCTAGATTGACATCCTTTATAGACATTATAGTGGGTGGCAGGCACAGTATACACCTCATCAAATATAACTGACTATATCGCCTTTTTGAACATAGCACTCTGATAGTACTGTTGGCGCTGCCGAAGGCGAACTCCTGCGCGTGTTGAACGAAACGCTCAGTATGTTCCCGGGTGTTAGTGCTCACCACTTCGATATTTGGATCTCGCACAGTGACAGTCAGTGCGCACGGGGTCTATCGAACTGAACCTTAATAACTGACGTCTCTTAACGTCACAGTTGTCGAATCGGTTTTCAGCAAAGTCCCGATGACCAGGACCCGACGGAGGGATATTTCCAGCGTACTCTATGCGAACAAGCCTTGGCACCAGAAACGAGCCCAACTTCTGAATGCAGGACTGAAGAATGTCATAGAGGAAATCGAGATACTCTCTTCGGAAACCAGTACGTTGGCAATTGCATACACATTTTACCGCTGTTTCTCAATTTAAATTTGCTCTTTAGGTGACGGTAGAGCCCTCCTTGAGCGATTGGAGAAGCTGAATGGACCTTCGCCGCGCATCCGTGCCGCTTTCGCGGACGTCGACCGCACGATTCAAATGGCGCAGACTATGGGAGTCAGGCGACCCATCGTATTCAAACCATTCATCATGCTCAATCAACCATATTTCCGGGAGGGCATCATGTTCGAGGTCCGCGGAGCGAAACGCAGCTCGGATGTCATTGCCCGGGGTGGCCGGTGAGTAAAAGGCTTTGTTTGCAAGTTTCTAATCTCGTCATGGCCCTGAGCTTTGGGTTATGCTTTTCGATTTTAGATATGACCATCTCATCGCCAAGTTCTCGGGGTCTTCTACTAAGTCCATGCGCGCCATTGGTCTTCAGATCTCGTTGACCAACTTTACGTCGTCCCTGGCGGACAGTCTGAGCTTATCCGTGCCTCGGTTGATGAAGGACTCGAAGTCGTTTGGATATTGGTCGCCGAGACGGTGCGATGTCTATGTGGTCTCGACGGGTTTGGGGAAGCTGGCAGAGCGGATCGAGCTGGTGACTCTGTTGTGGAAGAATGGTATCAGTGCAGACCTTCAGTATGAGTCGGCCATCGAGAACGGCAGCAGTGAACCTGGATCGTATTTCGATACATGCATCAGGGAGGGTATACTGTGCGTATGCGGGGGCTATCTCATTTTGCTTGTGAGTGCCTCACTAACTTTGACTCGCTTGGTTCGAATAGGTTCATGGTTTGGTTTCGTCCAAAGTCGGCGCAGCGTGACCATTCTTTTTACAAGATCAAGAGCCTTCTGAAGAACACGGAGAACGAAGGTTGGTGGATATAGGGCAGAAGACGCCTTACGTTCCTAATATGTTTTTGACATCTCTAGTTGCGCCACTGGATCTCGTCCCTTGGTTAACAAGCCAAATCGCCGATCAGAAGCGCCTCGATCAGACGACAGCCGGAAGCGCCGGTGCGACGCTGTCTTCATCCGTTTCCACTTCCAATCAAACCGTATCCCGGGACACCGTCAACACTGGCCCGGACGTGCAAGTGGTCATGTCAGGAGACGTTCATGGAAAGAAGTTCCAAAAACACAAGCAGAAGATGCAATTCGCGGAGAAAGGTATTTGAATGCCCATTCACTGATCATGCACGTGAGGTCGATAATCTTACGACCTTGCTTTTTTATCTCATAGCATACGCAGTTGAATCTGATATCCGGCAATCTGTCAGTTCAGGGCTACCCGTGATATCGGTCGAACTCTCCGGGAAAGCTTTGGAGATCCTCACCGCTAGCAATGGATGGGTCACCTCGGATGCCGCGTTGAAGGCTTTACTCAGCGATCACAGGGAGGACTTGCCGCATGCAATCGTTCACACTCTCAGGGACCTGCTATTGAAGAAGCGGACTGAGGAAGGGACGAGCGAACCACTCTTTAAGAAGCGATCGGAGGAACTGGGAAGTGGTTATGGAAAGATGGTGGGCTTGATGAGTGTTAGGGAGGACAGGGTGTTTCTGTTCAAGCTTTAAGGCCGTTCTCTTGGCGCTGTCATTTAGATGTCATCTAACCCCTAGTAGGGTCTTTATTGTAGCATAGTAAAAACGATTCACCGATTCATGCGTTCATCATATCAACTCTCCCTCAGGCAGTGAGGGTTTTTCGTTATCGAGTGCGAGGAGGGACCATATTGTGATTGCCGATGCATTTTTGTTCGCAAGACCCTCACTGTATGACCTTCGCGGATTACTGTAGAAAGACGATCGTACATTGCACACCATGACGAGAAAGATGATACACCGAAATATAACCGAAAGCCTACACCTATGTATCGGCGCCCAACTTCTCTTGTGCCTTGCGCATCGCCTCCGCTGCCGATCCCGCAATCCTCGCCCGCTTGTCCATCTTCTGCTGGGACTTGAGACTGCGAATACCTCCACCCCAATGCTTCCTCTGCTCTTCGTACTTTTCCGCGCTAAAATGAGAGAGGGGAGACAAATCAGCATCATCTAAAGAGTGGAAGGAAACGGCGCAAGAGGAGTAAACGTACAAGTTGGCTTTTGCGGCGCTGACAAGTGTAGCTAGCTCCTTCTCATCCTCCTTCTTCACATCGGTGACAGCGAGCACCGCGGAGGTCTTCTGGTAGACGACTGTGCCGAGACGGGACTTGCTCTTGACGATGACGTATGGCACACCCATCTTGCGGCAGAGTGCAGGGAGGTAGACAACGAGTTCGATCGGGTCGACATCATCCGCGATCACAACGAGGTTGGCACGCTTCGCCTCGATGAGGGCGACGACGTGGTTCAAGCCGTGCTTGATGAACAAGGGCTTCTTCGCCTCCTACACCCATCTCGTTTGTCAGCTTTTTATTACTATGCCGACCGCTCAAACGGATATGTACCTTGTCCTTGCCCTGCTTGTTCTCAGCGGTATCCTTGGCCTTCTCGTAAATCCGCTTCTTCTTCTCGAGCTTGGATTCGGGTCGGTACTTGTTCAAGAACTTGAAGAGCTGCGCGGCGGTGTTCTTGTCGAGGGTGTGAGCGAATTGAGCGATCGCGGGTGGGACCTTGAGGCGCTTCTGGAGGATGACCTTTTGGCGTTGGAGGCGAACATATTTAGGCCAACGGGTGAAGTAGTGGAGGTCTCGGGAGTGTTGGACGTCGTTTCCTGCACAAAGAAATGTGATCAGTACAGATCAGAGGAGGGAAAGAGATATGTGGGGAGAGCATGGAGAGGCGTCGGTCTTACCAACGCCATAGTTCTTCGGCGTCGACTCGAAGAGCGGGTTCTTGGGCTTGACCTCCTTCTTCCCTTTCTTGGCTTTCGGGGGCTGGATCATCGAGAAGGGGAAGCGAAAAGAAAAGAAATCCTCAGTTACACCGACAACTGAAATAGATGATTTTTCTGCGCGACCCCCGGTCCAGTATGCAACAATGGCATATGGTCTCTAGTGCAGCAAGAAGCCGGTTGAACGGCTTGCGGCCCAGCGTATAAATATATATTCTGGCTTTAACGAGCTCTACGCCGAAGCGTGAAACCCTCAGCGCAGATATATGATCACTCTGGCGTCAACGGGTCTTTGCCGTAAAACGAACAAAAGCACCCTCAGCGCAGAGGTCTAGGGACACATAGAAGAGGGGAGGAGAGCTATTGGAATAGATATGACGATAAGTTGATCCTCTGGCGTATATCCTGGGGAATTACGAGTGACGCACCTGGCTTTCCATCCCTTGTCTTTGGTGTCCTAGAATACGCCACAATAGAAGTCTGGACCAGGGATCACACATGAATCCGTTCTTACCATTTCGTATGATGTGCTTGAGGGGTGACGGGGGAGTTGGCGATGGCGATTGAGATTAAGACTGCTTTTTGAATTTGGTGGATCAGATCAAGGCGTGGGAATGGCCAGCCACATTGATCAGGCACCCTTTTACGTTCCTACATTTGTTCGGCGCCCGTCTGCACAATCGAGGGCTCTAGCTCTTCTCCGAAGTATGGATGAGAGGCACCTTCATGGATGAACTCGATGACAGCGCAGCTACAGGTAAAGCCGGTCACCACGTGCCATCGTCTAAGGTTCGCAATCTCGGCACCGACCTGACTGCCAAGCCCATAAGAGGGAGAGCTATATCCAGAAGACCGAACTGGATCGTTATGATCTCGTCCCGAAGTATTATTGGCACAAACTCGAGGGCAGAATGCTATGGAAATATGAATAACTGATTATGAATAACTGATTAGAATACAGCCCAATCTAAGGTTGATTAGTTTAATACCAACCCAGCTTTTGAAGAACAACAGGAGAACAAAATAGCCAATGATCTCAATGGAATCATCCACCCTGGGTTTCATAAGTCTTATCACAGCCAATTGTATGACAACACAGCTAAGGATAAAGGAGTGGTGGCTGATTAGCACATAACATTGTACAGATTCCACTATCTGGGCACTGACATGACTGCCAGCCCAATGAGAAGAAGAGTGAAATGAAAAATGTTTAACTGTCATATTGTATTTGCCCTCATCACCTACATTTGCCCTATGTGACTCCACACCAAGCAAATGCCCATTGGTTTA